>FTRY01000074.1:0-40027 GCA_900157415.1 Armillaria cepistipes
AGGGCGTAGAAGGTATCATTTTGTTGGTTATCATTTCACTCGTGTTCTGACGTCCTACATGTAGCTCGTAGTCGAGTGTCAGAAACATAATGAATATCAAGACTCCTTGGACTGGTTGCTGGACTATATTGAGGAGTACGCAGGCCACCAGGTCATGGGCGAGACGCCGTAAATCGAGTGCTGCTATGAGGCTGGAGAGGCCGTGAAGAACGTAATTATGTTCCTTGCTTCTTTTTTCCCATTTCTTATCCCTCTTTCAAAGCTTTAAATACTCATTCGCTTAACTGCGCGCAATCCTGGAGCGCTTCGCCCATGGCTTGTTGATGGACATCATCCTCGACCCTTTCTGTGTGCTCGCCGACGATGCCAACGTGATCCTGAACAGCATGCTGTCAGCGCATGCAAGATGCCACGCCTCCCCTTCGGACGTCTAACGCCCCCATTTTTGACGATGATATATTTTGTCTGAATTTATAGTAATACACATTATTTATTCCTCTTCATTGCGACATCCACAATATCTTCAGCTTTGCCAAGATTCCCAAAATTTTTTGAGGACTCGGACTTGCCACGCTGGCGATGGCCCCCGGCTTCATAGCTTCTGGCAGGCTTGAGGGAAATACGAAGGCCTCATGTCTGCTACTAGACGCCCAACCTATTCATTGGCACTTCCTGAGTCCTTAGCGTAGTTTCCCTTGGCAGGGGTACTGCTGACAGAGGGCTTGGAAAAATCGGTGTCTTGGCATATTCAGTTGGGTCCTGAACAAAGGGCATTGGCTGCCTCACGTTACGATGGTGTGCGCATCCGAACGAGAAGTGTGGGCTTTGAATCCGATCTCCAGGGAGCGTGAATCGTTGGTGCTTCTGTCGGACGGGTTAGAAAGGCACTGATAGGACGTGATGGTACTAACCAGTTTAAATGCCAGTTAGCCCAGGGCTCTCCATTTGCAAACGGAGATTGCGCGTTCGAGGGGGCTGCTAGACATAGCGGTAAAATTCGTATACCGGTTCAGCCACGAAGATCTGCAACAGAACATCCTTCTCAAGGGATATTATTCCCATCTGTTCTCCATGAGCTTCCAACGATATGTCGAGGTGAGCGAGGGCCAGGATGTTGGAATGAAGGAGTATGTTGTGTAAATCATCACGTAGCTGGAGCATTCAAATACCGGGTTCATATGATCGGCGCTTCCAGAGCTGACAGGCTGTATTGATTTAGAGGTCACCCGAACTACCTCATTGAATGGTTCCCGTAGTGTTAATTCTCTCTCGCTCTTCTGCCCCACATTGTGCCACGTCCTTCGCTCCGACAGCCCATCTCATTTTCCTCCTTCATGAACACTTCCTTCTTTATCTTTATCCTCTTACCGATCTCGCTCTGTTTCGCAGCCGGTACGAACCGCACGATAGACGATGGTCTCGGAGATGTCATCACTGGTCTGCAAGTTGAATACTTGCCATTGAATAGCCCCAATAATACGGGAGAGCCCTTTTGGAAGCACGAAGATCAATGCAACGGCTGTGCGATTCTGCCTGATCGGACAAAAGCCTTCGACGAAACGTGGACTGCGACGACTTACTTCCCTGTAATAGAGTATATGTCGATCGGGTTTCGCTTCAGTGGTAAGTCGTTAGTCACTCTAGGTGCCTACTTTTATCTAAAATTTCTGGTCTTGTAGGGACGGCGATATACATTTACCTCATCCTGTCGAACTATCCTGAAAATACAAGTCTCGTTAGCCGGACTGTATGTAATTTCAGGCTAGATGGGAGCATCGTCGGAGGATTCCGCCACGAGACAGATGGGACGTTGAATTATGAGTTCAACACGCTAGCATATAGCAATGAGTCAATGGGCGAGGGGGAGCATACTGTTCTCATTGAGACGACAGGCAATGAATCCTCTTATGTTGCGTTCGATTACGCGATTTATACGTCAGATGCCTCTGTGAACTCAATCTCGACTCTATTGCTGACATTGAGCTTAGATTCAGCGACGGTTCTCATTCGTCGGCGCTATCCGGTGGTGCAGTGGCAGGCATTGTGATCAGTGTCCTTGCCGTTGCGACGGCTACCGCTTGCGGCGTGTATTTATTCTACCGACGTCTCCACCCACTGGAGATTGACCTAACCACCGATACCGTGGGAATGACACCATTTAGCGTCTTCCATCGCAGTTCTGCACAGCATGAAGTGACTGACAGTGGAGAGCGCCGCTCTGGAGGGAAATACCTGCCAGGACGAGTTGCTCCACCGCAGGCCCGGATGCAGCCCTTGGAGGAGGAGCAGTCTGGAAGTAGTTCTCAAGGCCCCAGGGCACCGACTTCGTTCTCTCCTTCGGATCATGACGGAAGTGTTACACTTCGGCCAGTGCGGTGGGAGGATGTAGATGCACCTCCCAGATATACGGAATATCATCCTTATGACCCCAGCGGATGAGCTTCGTCATCGTCATCATGGCACATAAAATCCGGTGTGAGAAATTTCTAGAAGGCGAATGGACAATTTTGCCAGAATAGGCTTCATATTCCCGCTACCTTGGTAGTGGGTTCTTGTAGTTCTTGATTGACAGCGAGTTTGGCGGTAGATTCGACGACATGTAAATTACCTGTAAAAAACGACTCGCCTAGATGCCGATGTAATTTACCTGCAAGAAAGTCTGGATGGAGTTTTTTGCGCAGCCCTACGACGCACTCACCTGTCAGAGCGGATGATACCGGACATCGAGCGCAGTCGTCGCTTTGGTAAGGAACAACTTCTTGGCGCGAATACGGCGGACCCGACGGGATTTGAACAGCCGGCGGATGGTGCGGACATAGGTGCGTGTCGGATTTATTGACGGTCCCTAGATCTCAGAATTCAAAATCAAGTTGACGTCGGCACCAGGGGAGGATTTTCATTTGCCATCATTGCTTCGATGCGCAAATCTGTGACGGTATGTTCGGGGCCACTCTAAATGAACGGTAAGTCAGATTTGTGATCTGAAGTTGATGTCGTTACTGACCTGAACTTCTCCGCAGTCTGCATAATATCCTGATCGACGCGGCACCACCCCCACTGGCAATGATATACGTGCCGGTGAGTTTTTATGTCTGTCTCATGCCCTTGCTTTGTAGCTGCACTAAATAAATGTCAAGTTTCTATTCCAATTGAACGTCAAGTCGCTTACCAGTTGAACAACGTGGGGAATCAAAGTGATAGTACCCATGGAGAATAAAGAGCCATCTGCACCACCGTAAGTCTGAATTAGGCCTTGAACTATTGGATCAACTTACAGCGAATCCCGGATGCTATCAATGAGTCTGGGCTTCGTTGTGCTGCTACCATTCAAGGTACCGAGAAATGCAGAAAAGGCACGTTCTTGATCTATCTGAGGTGCCGCAACTGACCAGGATTTGCAAATAGCCGGCCGAATTGGGATCAGCAACGAAAATGGAGACGGCGAAGGGTTGGAGGGTTGCTGTAATAGGTTCTCAGAGATTTTTGGGACATCTGTGGCAACTGTAAGTCGAGTTTTGAAAGCCGGTGCTTGACTTGAGTGAACTGAGTGATTTTCAGGGACTGCAGGTCAAAATTGGGGCTGTGCGCAAGCGAAGCTAGGGATAATGAAGGCGGGAGTGTGAGTAGATGCCGGAAATTAATGTAAGGCTTGAGCATTTGATTCCTAAGATCACATAGCAGTAGATTCGAGAGTATTAAAGTACTTGTACCGCAGTTAGCTCCACGAATACATATCATTCTGCAATGATTCAATAAGAATGTGAAGAAAGATGATGATAGATGTCACCACGAAGGAAACGGCACTTACTTCGAAGTTCACAGAGGGATTCTTGTCAAAATTGGGTCCCCGTTGCGTACCCATTTCATGCAAATCCGATAATCTCCTCCAGAATATTGCATCTAAACACTGGTTACATCTTCTGTACCCGAAAAAGCAAGAGCGACTCACCTGGATACATCCCAATTTCCGTTCTACCACCAAGCGACACCCGAAAGCCTGTCTGAAATCCCAACGGAGACATGTGAATGCCGGTATTGAAAGTATCTGTCAAATCTCGTAGCGAAACCAAAGTTGTATTTGTCCTCGGTGAGTTGCTGTCCTTGTCTTCCAATGCTGATGCAAACCGACAAAGCATTAGAAGGATCCAATATGAATCGCCACTTACTTGACAAGCGCAGTCCGTTTGACATCTCCCATCAAAATTGCCTTGCTGCTGAATTCTCGAACATTGGATGTCATCCTTGAGGTGCAGAAAGTGAGGAGTAAACCAGCAAAAGCATCGAGATAGCGAGGGACGTGAGTGAAAATGAGTGTACAATCGAGAGAAGTAGTAGTAGTAGTAGTCGCACTGGCAAGCGGTCCCTATTAAGGGAACAGCCAATGTTTTCTGCGCCGTTGTTGACAAACAAGGCAACATCGCAGACCGCGAAGAACCCCTGCCGCTGTGAACATCGCATTGGCTGTCCGGACCAAGCGCATCTCACGGAGTTGGATGACTTCGCAGGGACTTATATGCATATGTGAGTGTGTTGCTCCTGTATTGCAGGACTATCTGTCCATAATGCTAAAGGCGCTACATACACAGGTACGTTGTTGTCAATAGCCAAGACATCATGTATAAAGTTTGCGAGTAAACCCTCTACATCAGATACCCTGAGCAGAAACTGCAATTGTTCAATCAGGGAGCAGGAGGGGACCAGAGATTAGTGATTTCTGGGATAACCGCAGTGATGTCTTGAATGAAACAACGACGTCGACGAGAGAGACCGTCGTTAGCGCGGCATTCGAGCAACGTGCGAGGCTCATCCTCTGCCATGACTCTGCAAAAACGGTAGAGAGTCCATCGGCGAGGGACGAAAGGGCGATGATGTCAGACCGTGTGGTCACTGGAGAAGTAGCGGGAGAAGGCTCCTCAAGCAACGGTCACAGTGACCTCGTACAGTCATGAAACAAA
Organism: Armillaria cepistipes; assembly: GCA_900157415.1. Taxonomy (NCBI): domain Eukaryota; kingdom Fungi; phylum Basidiomycota; class Agaricomycetes; order Agaricales; family Physalacriaceae; genus Armillaria; species Armillaria cepistipes. The sequence continues at coordinate 4,956 of FTRY01000074.1, forward strand.
GTAAAGAGCATTCTACAGTGCTCATTAACGCAGTAGATGCGAAAGCATGGCAGCGAGGGGTGATCCAGGTGTGGGATAGCGAACGAACATTCTGAGACATTTTCCGCTTGAGCGAAAAGGGGTCCAGATGTTGCGCTAGCCCAATATACACCCTTCCAATGATCAACGAATGGTGCTAGCCAAGCTTTGCATACATATTGCAAGCACATCTGAGAGTGGAAGGTGAAAAAAAAGAAAAACCAGAAATTGATGATGATGGTAAGAGGGAGGGAGCCAGTATAAAGCCGTGAGAGCACGTGCTTGACGCGTATCAAGTCGCCGGCGCTTACTCGTTCACCACAATGTCCTCTTCTGCGTATTTCGCAATTCCCTCCATACTCGCTTACTTCTTCCTTCTTTCAAACGAACGGGATTTTGTTGACACATTTCAAATTGTGATACTTCCATTCAACGCCACTTGAACACCGTGCATTGTATTCCGGCACTATGAAGCAGTAATTGGATTATCATGAAACACATATTTTCGCATCTAAATGGATGGGAAGAGAGGACATTAATATCATGGACAAACGGAAAGGAGGAGTGATAGGGGACAAGGGTAAGTGGGAGTAGGAGAGTGGGAGCAATGAAGGACGGAACTCGGTGGAGGATGATGGAGGTACGAATATAAGAAGGGATATACATCAACAGAGATATATCACGTTTCAGTAACAGGTATAAGCAATATCACGGGGAGAAACGCGCAACAACAGATTTGAAGGTGGCGGCACACCTGTCAAAATGGTGAGTCCGACTTTGAGTTATCACCGACACCGAAACATTTGCATCTTCGAAAAATTTCAGTGTCTCAAACTTTATTTCATTACTCTCAAATTGTATGTATTTTATTCTGACAGAATACTGCAGTCAGTCGGGTATTATAGCTTATGTCTAGCGAAGTCGGTCAGGATGAAATGTACCGACATCTGATCGAACGTCAAGTCAACATGGTAACTAGGCGAAGAGTCATGAATGCGTGTCAAGACATGCAAACAAGTCAACAAACCTTGTTTATTTCCTCCTACCAACGGCCACCATCCCCCGACATCCCTTCTTTCGTGCCATGCTCTGAGATTGATCGTCGATACTCATCCAGGAAGAGAAGCTGATGAAGATAAGCAGATAGAACCTCGTCAAGTAAGCACCCACTCACAGAGAGCCGGAACAAGATGCTCCCGGTAATACAGTAAGCTCGCTCAATCTACTTTCAAGTCTCTTGGTGCGCTAACTTGAGATAGTCCTCCGAGTCAGCAACATGACAAGTTCATGCCAAGTGCTTGATTTTGGAGGTCGGCGAGCTTCCCAAGAATTTTGGTGAGCACCAGATTTTTTTCCCAAGGCGACACACTCACCTGTCAGAGCGGATGATACCGGACATCGAGCGCAGTCGTCACTTTGGTAAGGAACAACTTCTTGGCGTGAATACGGCGGACCCGACGGGATTTGGACAGCCGGTGGATAGGTGCGTGTCGGATTTATTGACGGTCCCTAGATCTCAGAATTCAAAATCAAGTTGACATCAGCACCAGGGGAGGATTTTCATTTGCCATCATTGCTTTGATGCGCAAATCTGTGACGGTATGTTCGGGGCCACTCTAAATGAACGGTAAGTCAGATTTGTGATCTGAAGTTGACGTGGTTACTGACCTGAACTTCTCCGCAGTCTGCATGATATCCTGATCGACGCGGCACCACCCCCACTGGCAATGACATACGTGTTGGTGAGTTTTCATGTCTGTCTCGTGCCCTTGCTTTGTAGCCGCACTAAATAAATGCTAAGTTTCTATTCCAATTGAACGTCAAGTCGCTTACCGGTTGAACAACGTGGGGAATCAAAGTGATAGTACCCGTGGAGAATAAAGAGCCGTCTGCGCCACCGTAAGCTGCAGGTCAAGATTGAAGCTGTGTGCAAGAGAAGCCGGGGATAATGAAGCCGAGAGTGTGAGTAGATGCCGGAAATTAATGTAAGGCTTGAGCATTTGATTCCTAAGATCACATAGCAGTAGATTCGAGAGCATTACAGTACTTGTACCACAGTTAGCTCCACAAATACAGTATCATTCTGCAATGAATGCGAAGAAAGACGATGATAGATGTCACCACAAAGGAAACGGCACTGACTTCGAAGTTCACAGAGGGATTCTTGTCAAAATTGGGTCCCCGTTGCGTACCCATTTCATGCGAATCCGGTAATCTCCTCTGGAATATTGCATCTAAACACTGGTTACATCTTCTGTACCCCAAAAAGCAAGAGCGACTCACCTGGATACATCCCAATTTCCGTTCTACCAGCAAGCGACACCCGAAAGCCTGACATGTGAATGCCAGTATTGAAAGTATCTGTCAAATCTCGTAGCAAAACCGAAGTCAAATGTCATAGTATTTGTCCTCGGTACGTTTCTGTCCTTATCTTCCAATCCTGATGCGAACTGGCAAAGCATTAGAAGGATCCAATATGAATGACCACTTACTTGACAAGCACAGTCCATTTGACATCTCCCATCAAAATTGTCTTGCTGCTGAATTCTCAAACATTGGTTGTCTGCAGAAAGTGAGGAGTAAACCACCAAAAGCATCGAGGTAGTGAGGAACGTGAGTGTACAATCGAGAGAAGAAAGCCGTGCTTGACGCCGCCGGCGCTTACTCATTCACCACAATGTCCTCTTCTCAACTCCCTCCATACTCGCTTACTTCCTCCTTCTTTCAAACGAACGGGATTTTGTTGACACATTTCAAATTGTTATACTTCCATTCAACGCCACTTGAACGCCGTGCATTGTATTCCGGCACTATTAACACATATTTTCGCATCTAGGTATGACTTTGAGCGTCTTCTGCTATTCAAAGTCTCGTTATTTTTTGACAGTCAATGGCGGCTCCGCGATGCTCCATCCACCTCTCGTCGCTGCAACAAGACTTCAATGACATCACTCTGGCCCTGATTTTCGTCCATTTCTGGTGACTGCGGTTCACTATGTGACGTCGTTGTATTTTGGTGTGAGCGGTGGACATTTTCCTGACCTGGATTGTCTCTGTTACATTAATTATAGGTCTTTATGTGCGCTCCCCATCCCTTCTACAAGACTCAACATTGGATTCAACCATCCTCGGCATCATATTGGCAAGAGAGAAAGTCGGCGGGACGTCTCGGGTATGTCATGTCGTTTGCTTGGGTTTGAATTTCAGAACATGTCTCTCATCGGAGCCCACGTGTTTTGAACAACTCGTCAATTCAGTAACGTTTGGATTTCGAACGTAGGGACCTTGGAGCGGCGCAGGACAACTATAATCCTCTTACCTCCGCATTCCCCAAAGTCCGATGGTTTCTAATTGCCAGGTTACGGTGTCCCGGCTATTCTTCGTGTCCTTCTTCTGTGGAAAGTGTCATGGAAATGACAAATGGTCACGTTGATGTTCAAATCGAGACTGAGTCTCGTCTTTGCGCTCGCAGTATGTTCACGATCACGCTTACTACCACGATGATATCGGTGACCCTGACAATGCCTTGACTTGGTGTCTCTATTCCTCTGCATGTAATTTTCACTTGAGACATTGGTAAATATTCACCAAAATTGACTCGAAGATACTCGTATTAGAGAAAAAGGACGCATTGTACGGAACGGAATGAAGTCGTGGCGACATGGCTCTGGTAAGTCCGATCACCGCAAAAGCATGCGAGGATTCGCTTTCAGAGTACACGTTCTGCATCTTGATTACCCAGGGAACGACACCCTTTATCAACCTCACGGAATATCAGTTTGAAAACACTTTGACTTGAAGTCGCCGTCTCGAAACCGACCTGTCAATCACAAGCGATGTCACGCCTGATGTTGAACTTTTTCGTAAGTATTCTTTTCTCGAACCGAAGTTTCTGGTAGGGATTTGGGTATAAAAAGGTGGCTCAATTTTTTTGGTTGAACTCCATCTCCCTGCTTCCTTCCCTCCTCTTCTCCTCTCCTCTCCCATTCTCATTTTTACTCCCTCTCGACGATCAAGCCCGGGAATGACGAGCGGGCCGTTGATTTTGTGACCCACGTCACGCTGCCAGCGTGAACTCGAACCACCACCATCAAAGTCTTTCGATACTCGTGCCTTCTTTCTTACATGCTTACCTTGCATTCTGAGCAGATTTTAACTCGCGTCTACCTCAACAACTGAAGTCCTTTTTGGTATGTACTCTTGATTTTGGGATTGCCTAGCGCTTGTTCACAATGACGGCTAGGTGCTTGCGCTCAATCGACTCTACTTCCATGCAAGAAATACACGACGACTATGACAGCAGGGATATTGTGGCTCGAACTGGCGCCGGTAAGCACTATATATTTGCCTAATTCCTTACACTGCAGTAGCTAATTCGAGAACAAAGGCGCATAGGGTGTGATTGCTGGCCCGTAATAGGCATGCGCAAGGCTTAAAATTTTCGTGGCTGTCTGGAACATTGATGGCTACAACGATGGTACGCTGTTCTATGTCCTGTTCGTTTCGCAACTCTTGACTCATTTTTTTCCTTCTAGGATTGGAGAATTTGGAGGCGAAACGAAGGGAATTAAGAATGGCTTAGGGACGAACAAAGGTATGTTTACTACATAGTCATTTTCATCTATCCCTGACATTAGTAGTGCCCGCGCACGCACGTCCATGTCCGCGGCGAGTTGAACAGGCCGAATGCAAAGATGACTCCCCTGAAGCTCAGGCACAGACCATGCAGCTAGCTCCTCCATCCGTTGGTCGTCATCCCCGCCGACGGTCTCGTCCTTGCTGCCTAATCCACATCAGCCAGGATCCCTGTTACCTGGCACTTACTCAAGACATGGCCGTCTGGTTAGGGACGTTGTGTTTGAGTTGGTGGTTAGAGACGAGGATTGAAGGTGCGTTTACAATTGTATACATTCTTTTCTAATCTAACAACATGACAGAGCGCGGTTCCGCACCGACGGCAAGTTTGACACCCCGAGTGCCGAGAAGACTATCAAGACCACATCCCACTCCACCCGCATCCACAGCCAAACCGCCTCCCGCGTCCGTTGTGCATGATCTCGCAGGCCATCCTTCCCCTACTCTACCTCGTTTCCATGTCATGAGCCCTGTCCCATGGCGTTGACACGACAGACAGCATTTGGACGAGGAATATCATGCTCAAGTCTGCCATGTTGGAGACTGAGGATAACAGCGGCGGAGGGAGAAGGCCGGCGCGGGGAGGAAGGGAAGGATGCAAACGCCCGAGGGAGGAGGGAATGACGGGCCTCAGGGATGCACTTAGAGGCGGTGGACGGGAGGGTCATGTTCTAATATTAGCACAGAGGGGTGGAGGGACAGGCTTTGTCGTCTTAGGGTAGGCGTAGGGCGGACGGACATGTAGAGTCTGCATGTATTATGGGCGCAGACGGGGGTCTAGCAGGAGGCAGTCGAGGAAGGGACAGGTCGCGGAGGTGGATTTCGCGACTCGGATGAGTGTTGGCCAGTCGACGGAGGCGTTTTGCGGACGTCGGATGCGACGCGAAGCAGTCAAGAGGGATGTGAATGCAAGGGTAATTAGTAGAGGCGACGGTACTACAGTGATGAGCTCGCCTGCCGTTTCTGTACCGACACTGCAGAGTACCCCAACACGAGTGACATCCAGAAGCCCACAGGTATCACCAGCGAGCCGCCGTCCCAGAGACACGACGACTATCGCAATCTCGTCGGAGCGCACAACTTCCTCTTCGTGCAACCCGGCGACGATGTTCCGCTCCTTCCATTCCAGCTTCTTCTCCGGTGCCTCCCTGTCACATGAAGGCCAGATGGGCCAAATCGAAGCCTATCTCAACCAAAGACCTGAAACAACCCACACCGTCCGTTCCTCCTATCTCTGCACCGTCCTCCCTCACGCGATCGCATGGTAACCTCGCCCTCAGCTATAACGTCTCCAGTAAACGTGGGAGGACTGCCGATGAAGACGATATCAATAAATTTCAAGCCGTCGTGGCGGAGGAGGAGGAGGAGATGAGCTGCCGCATATCACATGTAGAGGCCATCTGGACTCGAACCAGCAAGCTTGCAAGTCTCATGCGTGCATGGCACTTTGGGGTATGCTACCGTGACCATCGAAGCCGCGCCGTCGCCACTGAGGACCCGGCCTCCTACTTTGACATTCTTATCCTCGCACCAGTTGACGAGTGCGATGTCTCCCGTGTCGAGAATCCTGCTATCGTTAACCCCAAACCCCTTCCTCGAGCCCGTTTTAGTCGGAGGGATTTCCGCAGCTCTTCTCTACCCATCAAGGACTTGTAGGTGCCAGATTGATCAACATCAGGCGGAGAAGCGGAAGAAGGAATATCAACGGATGCTTTTGGGTCAAGATTGCTGGTGGGATCACAGCGCCAGTGGTCGCGAGAGATGTCCGACGAAGAGACGTATTGGTCTGTCGCTCTTGCTGCTAACACTGTTTGCTTGCTCGACCTGTCATTCTGTGCCACTCCGTACGTGCCGAGCGGAGATTATTATTGAGACTGGTGGGTCTATCTTATCATTTGACCTCCCAGAGAAATCTAAACTCTTGGACGTTTTACTTTCACCAGCCGGGATTTACTCACCGATGCCCTTTTCCGTATGACTTTCGAATCGCGTAAAGTTGTTCCCTCCGCTGTCAATGTTGCATGCATGAGTCTACTTCTTTTGCATCAATACCTCCTCCAGTGGCGGCTCGACATTCACTCCAAAGAAACCCTCCTGTCCTCCACGACACTACAGATCACATGCTCATGGTGAACCCGAACCCCACACGCTGCCGCCAAATATCAAGCCGCCACACGTCGACTTCCTCCAACCGCGGTCTCGTCGGAGCCCGCACAACTCCCTCTTCGTGCAGTCCGGCGATATTCCTCTCCTTCCCTTTTCAACGCATTGCCGAGTCATACAAGTGCTCGAATGGAAGCCCGAAACGAGAGTCCGTTCCTCCACCGCCCTTCTCTCTACGGCGTCAGTCAACGCGGGAGGACGGCGATATCAAGAGGAGGATGAGGAGAAGTGCTGCTGCATATCATATGCGTCGGAGGCCATCGCTTGAGGAGCGTGCAAGTCTTATGCGTGCATGGCGTGTTTGGGGTCCCGGAGCTCACTCCGGCCGCTCGAACCCGTGCATGTTGTCTAGCTAACGCGTTTCCCGCCCTTGAACACGCCGTCCCTCCGAACAGAGTAGAATGGCACCATCCATCTCACTCGTCATGTTCGATTGAACGAGCAAAAAGCAGCGGCTTCGTCCCGACGACTTGTTCTTCAAACCGAGTCCAAGAAGCGAGCGGTCAAGGTTGCGCTGGTGATGGATAAGGTGCGCTTCCTTTTGCTATGAAATAAAATTAAAAAAGTCCTCATACTGCTTTGTAGTTCCCTTCCCGATCCATGCTGTTACCATGACTCATCTAACTTCTCCTTGAATGAAGGACGCAAGCATGCGTGGAGTGGGTGTGCTGACCGTAACATCGCCGGTCGAATTCGGGAGTCAAAACACGAGCTGCTTGTGATATTATTCGCCTTGATCTTCCACCACCCCGAGTGGCTTTTTCTCCCAGCTACGACTCCGCTGCAGGCACGTTGTTCCTGGTGACCACTCAAAGGTTCGAGCGTCGCTACCTGTTATCCACCTTGTTCCGTGTGCCTGCGTTTAATACACTATTCTGTTTCGCGACTAGAATTTATGTCGGAAAATCATACATTTGTCTTCGCCGTGTTCCTTCAGTGTCCCCTTGAGAATTCTGCTGTCGCCTTACTCCTTTGTGCCCGAGCCCCTGCGTGTTGTCACATTCGAGTGACGCATACCACCTCCCTCTCTTCTACATCATCACCGGATTTTTGTCTTTGGTGATGCGAACGCTGCCCCGTCGGTCTCAGATTATTTGGTACCGAGACCGTCCTTCGTGCTTTCACTACCGGCTGACGTCGCGTCTAGAGCATGTCCTGTACTATCGGTGGTATCTGAACGGACCCGATTACTTATCCTCCCTTCACATTGGGTGACCCGATCACCATTTCATTTACGCTCCTATGTTCCGTTCAATCGATTTACAGATCCCACTCCAACAGCGATCGAAGCGCCTATCTCCTCGGAACAAGATCGCAGCTTTGAATGATAGTCAAACGTTGCCGTAAGAGATGCCCTGGCTTATGCGGAGGCCATCGCGTCTGGGGTCCCGGAGCTAGGAATCAGTCACTGCGGCCCGTGCATGTAACGCGTTTCCCTCCGCCATCTCACGATCGATCCTCCTCTGCAGCCTCTCATCCCTTTGAACGAGCAAAGACTTGACTTGTTCTTTAAACCCGAGTCCAAGAAGCGAGCGGTTACGGTTGCGCTGGTGATGCGCTTCCTTTGGCTATGAAATAAAGTCCTCATACTGCTTCGTAGTTCCCTTCCCGATCCATGCTGTTACCTTCCGCTTCTCCTTGAATGAAGGACGCAAACATGCGTGGAGCGGGTGTCTGACCGTGCCGATACAAACATCACCGGTCGAATTGCTTGTGATATCATTTTAGATATTCGCCTTGATCTTCCACCACCCCGAGCGGCTTTTCCTCCCATCATCATAGACTACAACTCCACGTTGTTCCCCATAACCTTGCGAGTGTGGACCTTGCGAATGCTCGAGCTTTCCCTCCCTCCTCTGTATGGCATTGTTTTTCCGACCTTGTACTGGATTAGCTATCAGTCGATAGCATCCTGGGCATGTAGGAACAAGTCCATCTTCCCCATCCCTAAGGCCGTCGACCGTGAGCACTTCTTTGCTCCCCGTATAGCATTACAGGGTATTGATCCATCTCCGAGGAACGGAGCCAAGTCTCATTGATGTTTCTCTATCATCTGCTTAGTGTCCACCCCAAGACTGGAGCGGCCTTCTTACATGCAGAGACGGGTGAGTTTCTTCCGATTGTACTTGTTCGTGCGCTTATTGAATGATTCTTAGGTATCATACCTCTGCATTTTCGCGCCGTGTCATTCTCGCATTAAGGTATCTTCGTTATCTCGTCGGATTGTCTGACGATCATCTCACAGCTCTTGCCCTGCACAAGTCAATCGCTCTCCGTGCAGCTCGTTTGCCTTCTTGGTTCGGAGATTACTGCGCGTCCTGTTTGGGTTGGTTCCGTCCATTATTCTTAACCGACATGATCTTTCTGACCCATCGGCGTCGTCCGTCATCGCCAGCATCGAGGCTGTCTGCTTGAGGTTGCTAAATGACGAGATTGAAAGCATGGTTAAGGGCTACATGCTTCGTCTGTCCATGAAACACATCCCTGGTGTTAGTGGCTTACATCCTTGTAAAAAGACCTTGCTCGCTGTTCTTGTCTCAGTGTGACCATCCCAGTGCATCGCAAAGTGCTTACACGTCTGCTTATGTCCTCTCATGTGCTCGCCGTAGAACTCCTGCGGTGGTCGGAGCGATATCGCCCATACATTCCCCGTGTTTGGCGCTAGTGCCGTTTTTGTCGAGTTGCAGTGGAGGATGAACAACATGCATTATACTCATCTGTGCTACCGCTCCCAGTTCGCTTGTTTACGACGTGATTTTTTGATTGACATCTGTCGTATACGCCCACAATTGCATTTGGCATAGAACAGCTTGGTGTTCAGGACCGGCTGGCTTGTCTGCTTTAGTTACCTGTTGCAGAGCTTCAATTGGCATAGTTTGTTCGCCATGTCTTGGAAATTTCCCATAGCGTCCCAGCGTATGTAGTGCGCAGTTCAGAATGCATTGCTGGTTATATATCTGGTTCTTGTACCTCGAGCAACTGTATACCCTACTCACTGCTGCTTGGTCAGGTATTTTTTTCACACTCAATATAAAGTACTCTGTGTTAGGCCCACGCAGGGCAGCCCACCCCCGATTGAGTCAGGACTCGGATATGCCGCGCCCTGCGATGGCCCACCTCTTCATGGTTCCTGAAACCCTATGGGCCGGGTCGCAGTTAGTACTGTTTGATATGTGAGGGGTTCCGTTTGCTCAGTGTCCAATTCTTCAGAAAGGGTTGAATGGTTGGTCTTGGTGACTACTACTATACCCACCGACCCACACTCCGCATAGTGGGAGAGGTGTAATTGCAATCATATACCCCAGTCTCCCCCAGCGTCAACCATTGACCAGGCGTTGCGGTGAGATTCTTGTCCGCTGTTTCACACTACCACAAGCGAAATATCACCGAAACAGATAGGAACGAGACTTGGTAGACGATATGAATCAAGGCATTGCTTTGACTAGTTCTTATACAATGTCAGATGTCATCATGCAGAAGTTACCTTTTGCTATTCTGTAATATTACGTTTCCTCCGCCCTTCACTAACTTTTCAGATAGAGTTAGTACATGGATCGGACGCGTGCCTGATAAGTATTCACTCACGAGATATCGGGCTTGATATCCGCCACCCATGACATAAGGTAGCAGTGATGGTTATCCAAATATATTTTTTTACCAAGCGCTGTTATCGGATGCAGTCGAGTGCCTTAAATATACCGGGTTGCGATTGTTTCGTGATTCTTATAGAGCTTGACAGACAGAACAGTGCAGGAAGAAACCAGCATGCCAGGCGTCATCGCTATTCAATCGGGTCACCCCCTGTAGTACTAGTGGCATCCACCACCATACGATTCATCAACCGCACACGCCTATAAGTTAGACTCCCCCCCTCGCGAAACGTTCTTCAGACTTCAGATTGTTGACATGTTCAGCGCTTCCTCTCTCAGAATCCCTATTAACTTCGAACCTGCTACATTCATCGCTGTCGCAGATCTCTCCATCGTAGCAGAGAGGACAGCCCTAGTTGGGGGTGCCTCCTTCCTGGAGGCCTTTGTCATGGTACCAGGCATGCATCGACAGCAGTCCGCTGATGCGATGAACAATGGTGAATCTCCACAAGCTGCCTCATTAATCAATGAGTACATTTTCAATATCGAAAATCCTGGTACCGTCAGCTACCTACAACGCATCGGCCGCGCCGGACACCTCGTCACCGCTAGCGTAACGCGAAAGCGAGAAGCGGACTTCCCATGGAAATTCCTGCCACACCATGAGGGTGTTGTCGCGGCTCTGTTATACCTATTGTGTCCGATATCGACCATCACCGTCCTTGCGTTCTTAGGCTCCATCAGGGATTGGTGGGCACTAGGAGTTCTGGGGGCACTTGTTCTGTCTAGAACAATCAATGTGTTCGTCATAAAGCGGAGAACGTCGGGCTCAAGTACTTGGAAGGGAGAAATTGAGGACGGCGAAACAGACCTTCTCATAGTTTTGAGTCAGAACCGCTGGGTTCGTTTACGAGGGAAGTTGTCCGATGTCAAGAAAGTGACGGCAGGCCAATGGTTGAGAGAGATATCGGTACACGAGAGCCTTGCCATCTCATCGGCTACTGTGTTGGTCTACGCATCTGCCGCATTTGTTGGTAATGCAACAAATGTGGGCGGTTGGCTCATCGCATGTCTGATGCTTTACTCGCTCGCCCTCTTGGGATTGTGCAACTCCAAGACACAGTGCTTGCAGATGTATGATTGTATCGTGCGGCAGACAGGAGAACCGCAACGATATACGCGGCGGTTGGAGATGGTGAAAGCGATCGTTGAAGAGAAAGGATATTCTGACTGGGCCATTCGCATGGGGCTGATCAGGTCGCGTGCCGATATTGCGCTGCCCAAGACTGACGGTGGTGGTACAAGCGAAAGGATTGAGACAACGACGACGGGAGATCCCGCAAGGGTCAAATAGTCCTCACAATGTATTAACTGACGCCGTTCCGCACTTAACTTGAGCGTTATCATGGGCTGTCTATCGATACCGCCGAGTTCGGAATTAAAAGCCAGGGTCAAGATCACTTCCGTGCGGTATGTAAGAACATGTCCGTGTGACCATGACCAGTCGTAAGAATCTCTATCAGGAGAATGTCGAAAGGCGGACCACTAGATTCCATAGTGATATAAAGAAGAACCATAACTAACAGTGATGACGAAACTTGCGTCGATTTGGGCGCCTATTCTCAGCGATGTATCTGGAATCCTGCTTCTTCCGACTCAGGCATGTAGCTCAAATACTTACGAGTGATAACGCAAATCTTCGTGGTGCTCGTCCTCAAGCTGATAAAGAATTCTCGATGTATCCGCCCGTCCATAAACTAGGACATAAATTGACTGTTGGTAAGCACAAGGATAGAAGCAGGAACGAGGCTACCTGGTGTCTTGTGCATATCGGCATCAATGAAACTAGCGCCATGTTCCTGCAAGATGCCCAATCCTGGACGTCTGAGTCCCCCAATCCAGAAGACTGAAATTTCCGCTTTTATCCTAGGTGCGCAGTCAATTCTGGACTGAGAGGAGGATGGTGACGGCAGTTGGAGTGGACTATCGTCGGTCATGGAACGCAGAGGCATATCGCGATTAGAATCCCGCTCCATCATCCTTTTAATGCCCGAGTCAAGTTGTATATGCTCCGGTCTGGGTCCCACAAACATTGCCGGAGAGTGGTCAGGCATGTTTCTGAGAATGCTGTATGCCGAGAAGGACGTGAAATATTATGACCGTTCCGCTTTGGTCTTGAAAGCCGCCATGTCAGGGGAGTACAGGGTACAACGATCATAGTCCTGATTTTTTGGCGAAGAATATATAGTGCTCGGGAGTCTAGTATAATATCAACGGCCGGCACTATCGGGTAAATGGAGCTACGTACCATGAAGGCGGTTGTTTCACCTTGGCCTACATCAGGGACAGTTGATTTCTGGATACGCTTCCTTCATCTCTCTTGGTAGCCACCGCGATTCCGTGGATGAAGGCAGGCTAATCAAACACGAAAATGGGTGGTAGAGCTCCGATGACATAGAAGCCGCTGTGGCTGAGAACGCTGAACCAAACGAGAATGGCTGACGTCTCCAGCAACAAAGGGTGTTGCCTATCCTCGGCTTCCAGAGAGGAGTAACGACATCCGTTCTTGCCCGTAGTGTGCTTTTCAAGATGGCATTCCTTGGCAACAACGATCATCCTTGAACAGTATATAGATGAGCGAGGCCCGGCAAACGATAGACAGGAAAACCTACCTTGTTATAAATCCGTGAGTGCCAGTATCCTTGTTAAAGAAAAAAGCTCAAGAACAACTTGGGAGCTTGCCCGGTATCGCTTATGTCGAACACTTCCTCCGGAGTAGGACGCCCAGTTGTAATATGGAGTGGCCGAACATCAAAGCCGCTGCTACTAAGCGAGACCTATGCCTACCGGACGGGGACCTGCCAACACCAATGATTCACGTGAAACTGACCCATTATAAGAGCCGCGTGTAATGGGAAAAACTATCAACTCACCAGCGCGATCTGGTTTAAAGGGTATAGCTGCACCAAGTCCACGTCTAGTACACTCCATCGGCGTATGTTCGCGTCGTGCTGTATGAACCATAGCTGAGATAGCATACAGCCTGTACAGGCCATCGTTCTCGCTTGAAGACAGCGGCGGAATGAGGACATTGAGGGACGCTTACTCCCACCCTGCGGTCGGAAGGTCGTCGTGCATATCAGGGGAGGGGTCGGAGGCCACAAGCGCGCGGACAGTCTGTACGGTATGAGAGATAGTAGTAAACAGTCTGCGTGTACATCTGTCCACGAAAAAGGACGATCGCCCAAATGAAAATCTTCGTATACAGCGTCGAAAAGTTTGAGAATTATATATGATGGCAAGTCGGGGCCGAAGAGTTGTTTTGGCGAGAGCTTTGAGGGCAGGCAGGACAGCTTCGGCAATGTCCGGCTCGGTCCGATGTGGCGTACTTTCTTGAACGCGTCCGTCGCTTTCCCACCTTGGAAATCTTCTCCAGCGCTTCAGGTTTCTCTGCATCCTGCTCGAGAAGGAGACGCTCTCAATGAACGGCATTCCTTCACACGTCGGTTAGGTGTAGGCTTTGGAACTGTTGGAAGGCAAAGCGACCATAGTGCGTACATTGACTCTGCCCTATTTCTGCCCTACTAATCTTCGAGGTCTCATAGACAGTCGCGTCTCTGTCGAATACATGGCCCTCTTTTCCGGATTCTCATGTCCCCGCCGCTGTCAGTGGAGATCTCGCCCGGTATACCAGCAGGCATGAGGGTATGCCATTCTACTTCTTTCGCAGTAATGTCATCAACTCCTCTTCCAGTGGCGGCTCAACGTCAACGTTCACATCGAAGGCGATTAGGAGACCCTCCTGTCCGCTACGAGCTCGCTTGCCGTTTCCGTATCGACACTACAAATTACCCCAACATCCAGAACCCCACAGGTATCGACATCAACCACCAAATACCAGCGAGCCGCCATCCCAGAGACACGTCGACTATTGCAGAGTGTTCTTAAACTGTGGTCTCGTCGACTTCCTCCTCGTGCAGCCCGGTGACGATATTCCGCTCCTCCCTTTCCAGCTTCTTCTCCGACGCCGCCCCGCATTCTCGAGTCACACGAAGAAAACAATGCTCGAATTGGCAAAATGGATGCATACCTCGCCAAAGACCTGAACCAGAGCCATGTTCCTCCAATATCTACACCGCCCTCCCTTACGCGATACCGGTACCTCGCCCTTCTCTCCACAGCTGTGACGTCGCCAGTCAACGCGGGAGGACGGCGATATCAAAAAATTTCGAGCCATTGTGGAATGAGTCGGAGCTGTACAGAGGAGGATGAGGAGAAGAGCTGTCGCATATCATATGCGGAGGCCATCTGGACGCGGGAGGAGCGCGCAAGCCTCATACGTGCATGGCGGCTTTGGGTCCCGGAGCTAGAACACGATCGAGGTCGTCCACTATCAGTCACTCCGGCCACGTCAGAGCGCACAACTTCCTCTTCGTGCCGCCTGGCGACGATGTTCCGCTCCTTCCATTCCAGCTTCTTCTCCAGTGCCTCCCCGCACATGAAGAACGCAATGCCCGAATGGGCCTAATCGAAGCCTACCTCGCCAAAGAACCGACACAACCCGCACCGTCCGTTCCTCCAATCTCTGCACCGCCCTCCCTCACGCGATACGAGTAGTCGCATCGCCCTTCTCTCGACAGCTTTAACATCTCCAGTGAACGCGGGAGGACTGCCGATGAAGACGATATCAATAAATCACAAGCCGTCGTGGCGAAGGAGGACGAGATGAGTCAGTCGGAGGGATTTTCCCAGCTCTTCTCTATGCATCACCTGTATAGAGGACTGGCAGGCACTGTAGGTGCCGGATCGATCAACATCAGGCGGAGAAGCGTAATTGGAGGGAAGGGCGCGGAACAGGGGAGATCAAACGGACGGTCTCTTGTCAAGATCGCTGGTGGGGTCGGCAGACAATCACAACACCAGTGGTTGCGAGAGATGTCCGACGAAGAGAGTATCGCGACGCTATTGGTGTATTGGTCTGTCGCTCTTGCTGGTAACACTGCTTGCTTGCTTGTTCTATCACCATTTTGGTTCTGTGCCGTGCCGAGGAAGTATGAGCGGAGATTACTATTGGCGAACCATGAGACTGGTGGGTCTATCTTATCATTTGACCTCCCAGAGGAATCTAAACTCTTAGACCTCAGGCAATTTTCATGTGTTTTACTTTCACCAGCCACTTGCACGAACAAGAACTTTCTCCGATGCCCTTGACCATGCATTTTCGAATCGCGCGAAGTCGTAGTCAGACTTCCCTCCGCTGTCAATGGAGATCTCGTCTGCATGCCTAGGCTCATGAGGGTATGTTATTCTACTTCTTTTGCAGTAATGTTATTAACACCTCCAGTGGCAGCTCGATATTCACTCTAAATCCGATTGGGAACCCCTCCTGTCCTCTACCACACTACATGAGCCCACACGTTTCTACCTCAGCCGCCATCCTCCAACCACGAATTCCCTCTTCGTGCAGTCCGACTCCTTCTTCTTCAACGATGGACCAAATCGAAGCCGAAAACGAGAGTCCGTTCCTCCACCGCCCTTCTCTCTACGGCGCCAGTCAATGCGGGAGGACAGCGATAACAAGAGGAGGATGAGGAGAAGAGCTGCTGCATATCATATGCGTTGGAGGCCATCGCTTGAGGAGCGTGCAAGTCTCATGCGTGCATGGCGTGTTTGGCGTCCCGGAGCTTGGAATCAGTCACTCCGGCCGCTCGAGCCCGTGCATGTTGTCTAGCTAACGTGTTTCCCGCCCTTGATCACGCCGTCCCTCCGAACAGAGTAGAATGGCATCATCCATCTCACTCGTCATGTTCGTGATGGAACGAGCAAAAAGCAGCGGCTTCGTCCCGACTTGTTCTTCAAACCGAGTCCAAGAAGCGAGCGGTCAAGGTTGCGCCGGTGATGGATAAGGTGCGCTTCCTTTTGCTATGAAATTAAAAAAAGTCCTCATACTGCTTCGTAGATATCTCCAGGTTTCCTTCCCGATCCATGCTGTTACCATGACTCATCTAAATTCTCCTTGAATGAAGGACGCAAGCATGCGTGGAGTGGGTGTGCTGACCGTAACATCACCGGTCTAATTCGGGAGTCAAAACACGAGCAGCTTGTGATATCATTTTAAATATTCACTTTGATCTTCCACCACCCCGAGCGGCTTTTCCTCCCATCATCATAGGCTTGACCCCCCTGCAGGCACGTTGTTCCTGGTGACTACTCAAAGGTTCGAGCGTCGCTACCTGTTATCCACCTTGTTCCGTGTGCCTGCGTTTAATACACTATTCTTTTTCGCGACTAGAATTTATGTCGGAAAATCATACATTTGTCTTCGCCGTGTTCCTTCAGTGTCCCCTTGAGAATTCTGCTGTCGCCTTACTCCTTTGTGCCCGAGCCCCTGCGTGTTGTCACATTCGAGTGATGTTTACCACCTCCCTCTCTTCTACATCATCACCGGATTTTTGTCTTTGGTGATGCGAACGCTGCCCCGTCGGTCTCAGATTATTTGGTACCGAGACCGTCCTTCGTGCTTTCACTACCGGCTGACGTCGCGTCTTGCCTTCTCAGAGCATGTCCTGTACTATCGGTGGTATCTGAACGGACCCGATTACTTATCCTCCCTTCACATTGGGCGACCCGATCACCATTTCATTTACGCACCTATGTTCCGTTCAATCGATTTACAGATCCCACTCCAACAGCGATCGAAGCGCCTATCTCCTCGCAACAAGATCGCAGCTTTGATCGGGTTTAAAGGTGTTTATACAAGGTTAATCGTCAAGTGAGTGCCTCGCACAGACTGAGATGACCCGTAGCTCACGTATCCCCGCCTCAGAGGATACCTGTCCTCTTCACCTGCAACAGCAAGGTCGCAAGTGAGAGGACAAATTTCGTGATCAAACGTCGCCGCTCATAGCATAAGAGATGCTGGCGCCGCGCCGCACAAGGACAGTGCGCTTATCAGTGCTTCGATTCAAATACACGGTATGATTGTCAATCTTCAGATGTGATTTTATTTGGTTTTTGTATCCCTTTTGGGATGAAGAGAATTGTATCGTCTGGCCATTCGACGATCAATCCAAATCAAGGGCAAGCACTATAGCAGGAGGAATTATGACTCGCAAGCAACTTGACGGTAAGAAGATTAACCAAGTTGGTAATGGAGCTTCACCTGTCCTAAAATCAAATAAAGGAAGCATCCCGTTAAAAATAATGAATGAATGAGCAGCAGATAAATGGAGGAAGGGGGCGATACGAGTCTTGAAACCATTGTCTGTGAGACAGGATGAGCAGGCAAAGGTTGCAACCAAATTGATGTCACGTACATGCGACATATTCAACTGATTCGATAGATGGAAACGCCGGTGAATTGAGAATCGCAAGGGAACAAGGCGGGCATGTGGCGGTGTTAAGCAAAACGTATTGGCGGGCCGGAAGCCGATACCACTCTTTTCGATGGTTGGAATTTTACCCTTACCTCGCCTCAAGATGTCCAACAATGCTTGCATATTCAGCGGGCTTGGACTGGGACTAGTAGTAAATGTACGGGAGAACTCGATGGACGATACGCTTCTTTGATTGATTCTCATCCCCGTCCTGTCTCTTCTAGGATATAGTACGTTTATCTTTGCCTTTCACCACCTACCATCTGATAAAATAAATATTCCTCCAGCAGCAACGTAGGCGTCGGCCATCTTGACTCGGGTCGTTGATTGAGGAACATGCAAATCTATTACAATATTCACAACCTATCCTTCCTGCTTTTACTTCACCGCTCGGTCCCTCTCAAGTTGGCGTGTCTTGCCTTCTCAGAGCGCTCGTGATCATCATCGCAAGGGAACCTCCTGTGTGCGGCGATGACTACTACATAGACTCCTCGGTGAAATAGAGTTTGTCTTGAAGCTCAAATCGACCGGACCTGGTTACTTATCCTTCCTTCACATGGCGTACTTGTCGATCGATCACTGAACTTCATTTACAGGATCCTTCGCATCTAAGGTCCGCATATTCTGCCATGTAACATGTTCCTTGGGCTGCCTCTCAGATCTCAGTTCGGAGATCCCACCCTAAAAACCCTTTCCTAGCTTCCCGATCAATGTGGAGAATCAATGCATGGCGAGTTTTCAAGAGTCTTCTTATCAAAGTGAGGGGACGTGACACAGTTGTAACAAGATCTCAGCTTTGATGGTAGTCAAACGTCGCCGCCCATAGCTTAAGAGATGCTGACGCCGTTCCTTGTTAGCTATGGTGCCGAGTCGCACAAGGTCATCGCACAGATCAGTGCCTCGATTCAAATACACGATATGATTTCAATCCTCCCATCTTGATTCTCATCTCAACTGCTTTACTAGGAAGAGACATACATGACCCTCTCATAGTGTACATAAGTCAGTCAGCACGCAGCACCATTTAGATATTTAAGAAGTATGTTCTGAGGTCCATGATCGCTACCAAATTCCTTACACCTACTCTTAGCAAGATGGTGGTGATAACAGAAGTCCCAGACCTCCCTTCGGTAGATATACAGATGATGTTCCAACTCATGAATATTTATCTTAACGAAATCATTCTATGGGCTTTCTGTAACGGTATGATCTCTCCAACATCAAGTGTAGTCCAAGCAAGCTCAAACCTTGAACAGGAATATATACTGGGATCGTTGCTATCGCATTGTGGTCTGTTTGTTAGTGAGCCTCCACTTGAATATTACCAGCCGCTTACACGATGATGCAGTCTCCGCCAAAGACATGAATCGCGGGATAGCCAGCTACGCCATGGTCTTTGTCATTCTCTGCCTTTACGGTCTGGATACATTGACCATCGCGTTTTCATGGTCTTTGGGAAGCTATGTCTTCATAGGAAACGGATGGAATTTCTGGACCGTGTTTCTTGCTCTGGTAATCTCCACACCTCCATCCATGAAGGCACAGTGGGCGGTGAGCATTGCTGGTGGGATCAGCACTCTCCTTGCGGATACATCCCTGGTTCGTCAATTTCCGACTCGTACTTGTCAAGATTTAACAGCTTCTCAGATCTGGAGATGCTGGACTGTCTGGGGACGACGTTGGTTGATTGTACTCATACCTATCGTATGTACCCTTACAGGAACAGGTATAGTCCATTCTGAATTTGCTCCACCTAACCCAGCGCTAACGGAAGATTCAGTGATCAAGATTGTCGATACATATCATCTCATCCACGATACACCGGATAACACACAGGATCTGTTATCTTATGGGAGCGCTGCTATCTGGTCTATCCTATACATATCCTTCCTCATGGCCACAACTATCATTTGCACCCTGCTGATCATATACCGTATTGTCACCGTTACGGGACGGATGGGTATCCGGTCGTACAGAGGTGTCATTGAGATCATCGTGGAATCCGCTTTGATCTACTCCCTTTCCCTGCTTGTGTATGTGGTACTAGTCGCTCGGGAGAGCTCAGGAGGGCCGTATGCTGATGTCATAGCATCTGCCGCACGGGTAGGTCCCCTCTTCTCAGTATTCAGCGTCCCAGCTCTCATACATGACGGTAGGGAATCGCACCGACACTTATTGTCGGACGAGTCGCTGCAGGGCATGCACGGCCCGACGAGTCTTGGAACGGAAGTATCGCATCGACATCATCTCTTCGTTTCAGACGTCATTCCGAAGATCAGAGTGAAGGTACCATAGACGAGTCGGTTGTGGAAGGTGGATCAGAAGACAGGTTGTGAGATACTTACTCCGTCCGGTACTGTTAAATCGGTAGCCTTGACAGTTACCGCGAGTGTACTTAGAAGAAAATTGCACGTTGAGTTTTTATAAGAGTGATGCATCCATGTTGGATTCTTGTTCTTAGCGACAGTATACTATTATTACGGGGGCAGCCTATCGACGCCTGGAACGAGAGGTGTGATACTCGTTTTTACCTGCAGATGTGGGAATATGTATCGCTACTTGGCACTGCCCGCAACTTCAGTTCATTATAGAAGTGAAAATCGCTCCTTAGCGGTACCGGAAACATGCTGCGGTATACAAAAGGGTTGTGCTACATGCAGCTGGGACAATCAATTTTATCTGTAGGAGCGTCGCAAGGAAGTGTAACCCTAAGGGACTCGGAAAGCAAGTCGGAAAGCGTCAGGTTGGCACATGCGGTGATTTACAATCCGGGTATTCGGGTGAGCGAAAGGGTAATCGGCATTGGTTAATAGGCGTCGTAACAAGGTGAGGTGAAGTGAAGAAGATCCTTACATTGTGATTACGAGTCGAAATTGAATTAGCATCAGGAGATTAGCGCGGAAGTTCAGATTGATGATGAATGCTGTGACTTATTTAACCTAAGAAAACGACTGAAGTACACGGCGTGCCATTTTCGATACAATGTCGAAGCGGGAAATTCGCGCATCCGGTCCAGGGCAGTGGTCGAGGCCTGTCGATTTCGGCGTGCCGTGGACTCCATTTCAGTGGAGTAGATCGAGGAATGTTGGTAAACCATCGCGGGAGGTTCAAGGATCAGATATGAGCCGCCTTGGGCAGCCGGCAGCGACACATGTTTGATAAGGTCCCCACCGCCAGAACCTTCCCATCTGTTTATACCGTCTTCGTGGGACATTAGCGAGTAATCAGACTCGCCCCCATAATGAATTCCTGTATCTCGTACGCGCCTGCTGCCGAATAATACACCACTGTACTAACGCGTCAGCATTGAATAGAGGAGCTCCGGTATTGAAAGATGGGCATCCGTGTACCCCAAATACGGCATTTTCGTACTATCCTTGGGATACTGACTCAAATGAGTCATCGGCTGACAGCCTGAGAGTTAGTAATTATGTGTACGGGACTTTCCTCCGCCTTATTGTCGCCCTCGACGCCTGCATATGTGCTTAGAAACAAGTGATGACATACAGAAGAGCCAAAAATCACCGTGCTCCTGCACTTCAAGTTCCCCCGTCTTGACTGTTCATCAGATGAAAATTCTCCTCCCTCCAACCTCCCTCCATCTTCCCGAGTGGTGCATGTTGGATTCAAATTTTCCGTCGTTACATCGATACAGAACGGGTGCACGAGACAGATCGTTGAGGGCAACGCTGAGGCAAAAAACGACTGATATATTGGAGCCTGGAGGCAAAACTGGCGCCTCGACTTATGTAAGTAACGCGCCTAAATCGATCAAAAAATAGAGACAAACAACGCGTTCCGCTCAACTGCCAACAGCCATTATCACTTGTTTCTCCAGGAGTCGGGATGCTTGTGACCGTTCAGCCATCCTACTCACATTCTCCTTCACGTCCCGATGCCAAGCTGGTCAGCGTCGTTTTCCAACTGTCACCCGGTACAGCCTGTTATTCTTCCAAATGCGTTCTCCCTCCATAGTATTCAATGGAACCGCGTGGCTGTTTCCCACACTTCAGAGCATTGCTCCTTTATGCTTAACCAGGTGGGTCCTCCGGCTTGGCATTCCATTGTTTTGGGTAGGTCTAGGTTGAGCGCTTTTGAACCTAATCGATGCGGAACTGTCGGACGCCTAATGCCGAGTTCAGCTTCAGTGCAGGTCAAGACAGAGCCACCAACGTCCCTTGGGGACGGCTCTTCTCCTTTGAAACGCGTCTTTCTCTCCGTTCCAAGAGTTATATACACTTCGTTGAATGACTTACAACTTTGAAACACATTCCGTTGCTCAGATTTAAGTCACCTGGTTCCCCTTTCTTGGCCTTGGAGCGTTTCGACAAGCATTTTAAATCGTCTATCCAATGATTATTCGTTAAAGCGATGGACGCACGAAGTTCCAAGCACTTCAGTCGGTGAACAGAAGCCTACATGTGAACTAACGCCCTGATAACAGACTTGGCCGTCCTTTTGTCAGCGAAAATGCCAAGCGCGTCGGGTAGCGTTTACATTCTTGGACGAAATTCTGTTACTGACTCGACGCGTTTGTAACAGATGACTTCCCGTATGGATTTACTGACAGGAACCAATCATTGTCTATCCATATCGGGCAGGATGTACGAGTGCTGTCCCTGCTCACAAGCCGTTCCAGCCCCTAGTCGACGGAGAACGTTCGACTTTAGAATCTGACATTTGTTAGGGGAACAAAGAAACTGCATAGTGCCTTTCTTTGGTGGGAATCAACCTAGTTCCCTAGAGTGATATTCCGGAAAGATTAGTGCGCTAGCCATCTACATCTGCGAGTCCTATTTGACACTGATTATAAACAGGGAACAATCTGTGAACACTGAATGAACTTCTCCAGTAATGAATTTTACTCCGACCGCGAAGCATGCGAATCCAAGCGCAATCTAGATCTCGGTAAAATAGCAAGCTCAAGTCTTGGACGTGATTTTTGATAGCTGTGTACGTTTTCAGATCACCACGTAACACTGAAGAGTCTAACACGAACCGTTCCTATGTGCTATATAGTCATTTCGTACTGACGGTTGTTCGCGCTTCGATGGAGGCATTCTTACGCGAGTCATATTGTGCACCAAAACGGAGGTCTGGAGAAGCAGGGCCCGGGTTTTGTCATGTTTACCGGGCGGATCACTAGCGCTAGCCTCATGGACATCACGTCCTAGCGCGTTCCCGGCAGAATTGGCTCGTACCAGTTTTCATGTGGTCAATAGTTATTTCTCATCAATGGACGCTTCGTAAAGTCCGTCATTCTAACCTTACATCCACGACTTATAGCTACAGTAAGCGGCGGTCTAGGTTCCGAGCAAACAGCAAAGTCGCGACACCCCCTTCCATGACCTGAGACGTTCTAATTTACCCTATGACCCCCAATCCATGTGGCATACAGCTATCTTGGATCGCCGGCGCTTGATTGCAATCCTCTGGGCAGTGAGGGCTATTTACCCGACTACCGATATCGAGGCCTAGAGAAGTACAGCTCCATTTTTCTCATGTTTACTAACTGATTTCTGAATGTGCCTGGCGCTAGCATCACGGACATCACAATGAATACAATCTGTGGGAAGGCCTCATCCGAGTGCCGGCCCCCGTACACATCTCAGTACAGGTATAAAGTGAAGACAGACGGCTCTCTATGCTTTTCAAGTCGAAATGGCTTTTCCCTTCGCTTTCCTACTCACTGTTGCTCTCCTTCTCGCTAGCTCTCAAGGCCAACGACAAGGAACTATCGGTCCTGTAGGGGATCTCGTTGTCTCCAATGGAAACGTCAACCCCGATGGCTTTGAACGCCTCGGTGCATTAGCCAATTCGCAGATAGATGGCGCGCTCATCACAGGAAACAAAGTTAGCCTCTCATCCGCCCATCCACAGCGCAGATTACCAATGCTCTGTTCAGGGAGATATTTTCCAGATCAATGTCGTCAACCAGCTCGACAATAATGCAATTCTGCAGAGCACGTCTATCGTACGTTCGTTCTCTGCCTGATGAATTCTGCGTTTTATGCCTTTCTCCAGCATTGGCATGGTCTCTTCCAGAAGGGTACCAACTGGGCTGACGGAGGTGCTTTTGTGAACCAGGTAATCCAGAGTCGTTAATACATTTCGATGCTGGTGCTAATCTCAACCAGTGCCCTATCGTGAAAGGAGATTCATTTTTGTACACCTTTGATTCTACCGATCAGGCAGGAACGTTTTGGTACCACTCCCATCTGTGTACGAAATTTCTGGCATCTTTATTACATGTTCTCTAGAAGATGGTGATGATCCCTCTAGCTACTCAATACTGTGACGGACTTCGCGGACCATTCATTATCTACGACCCCGAGGATCCACATGCTGACCTGTATGATGTCGATGATGGTGCGTTGATATACCTTTTCGCTTGTACTGCAGGTTGACCTTGCCGCAGACAATACTAGTATCTTGACTTTGTCGGACTGGTATCATACACCTGCTAAACAATTGGGCTTCCCGTAAGTCTAGTTTCGCTTGATATCAGGCAGACGTGACAAGTAATGATTATTACAGTGCTCCGGACGCGACACTCATCAATGGTGTGGGTCGGTACGTTGATTTCGTGTCTGGGAGTGGGAAGAGGGTATTAATCCGGCGGATTAGATGGAGCGAGGACCCCAGCCATGATTTGGCAATTGTGGACGTTGTGCAGGGAACGCGGTAGGTGTTTTATGTCTGTCTGCAGTTTCTCTCTAAAGGGGTGCAATGCAGATATCGCATTCGAATGATCAACGTTGGCTGTGACGCGGCATTCACTTTCTCTATTGAGAGCCACTTGATGTAAGTACCCATCTTTTCCTTCACTTGTTCTTTATTCATCTGTAATGCACAGGACAATTATCGAAGTCGACGGTGTAAACCATGTCCCATACACCGTAGATGAAATCCAGATCTTCGCTGGTTCGTTCTCCGTGTCATTTCCATTACGTAGCTGCCAGCTTACACAGCTTCGTTCTCCCCCTCTTCAGGCCAACGTTATTCGTTTGTTGTCTGTTTCTACTTAATTTTTGGAAGACCAGTATATTCACTGATGTATGAACCAGTTGAATGCCAACCAAGACATTGGAAACTATTGTACGTCAATTCGTCCCGTCGTGATAAAACACTCTAACATCGACACAAGGGATCCGCGCCAACCCAAGTGTTGGTACGTTAGGATTCGAAGACGGTATCAATTCTGCCATCCTCCGATACGCTGGCGCCGATACCGTGGAACCCGACACTGTATCTTTCACGAGCGTGTTACCAATGAATGAGACTGACTTGGCGGTACGTGCCTCTAACTTCGCCTCCAATTCCCGCTGAGATTGATGATCATCCCCTGCAAGCCTCTTGAGAATCCAGGAGCCGTAAGTTAATGCACGTTCATCGTTATCCATAATCTAAGTGTGCAATAGCCCGGATCCCCTGAAGCCGGAGGCGTCGACGTCGCGCTTAACCTAGCCTTCGCTTTCGTGCGTCTTCCTTTCTTGCGTCATCTCTTGCGTTCTTTAGCTTAGGAGCATGCAGACAACTTCCGGAGTCTTTACGGTCAATGGCGCCTCCTTTATTCCTCCGACAACACCAGTTCTTTTGCAAATTCTGAGCGGTGCGCGGGATGCCAATGACCTCCTTCCCGAGGGCGCTGTGTACCCGCTTCCTGTGAACTCTACAATCGAAATTTCTATGCCCGGCGGTGTCGTCGGTGGGGGGGTAAATCTCGTCATGCTTCAACTGCTATGTTATCTGATTCATTAAATCTAGCACCCGTTCCATTTGCACGGTGTAAGTTCTCATTCAAAGCTTGTTCTCTGCTCGTTCTCAAGAATTGATCGTGATTAGCACACCTTCGATGTTATCCGAAGTGCTGGTAGTACCGTCTACAACTACGAGAATCCCGTGAGACGAGATGTCGTCAACATTGGTAACGCAGGAGACAATGTTACGATTCGGTTCACGACTGATAATCCTGGACCATGGTTCCTTCACTGGTCAGTTGCCTTTTACTGCTTTGAATCGAGGTATGCTAACTGGTTTTGTTTCAATGTAGCCACATTGATTGGCACCTGGAAGCGTGCGTGGTTTCAATGTGCTGCTTGGTTAATTTGCTAATGACTCTTTCGGTAGCGGACTCGCCGTTGTTTTCGCAGAAGCTGTAGAAGACTGGAACTCCACTATCAACCCTACCGGTATGTCAGTTTCTTCCTCCGGGCGGACGTCATCCTGACTTCCCAACCCTAGATCAATGGGATCAACTCTGCACAATATACGATGATACACCGGCAGAAGATCTCTAAGACGTTCTGACTGCTACGGCAATGTCCTCTATTTCGAGCAATTGATGTTATAGACTTTTATTTAGTAGCTTTGGTCTTTATTTTATAACTATAGCTTCAATGTGATCACATTTCCCTTGCTTCTTCCGGTGCTTCATTTTGTTTTCACTGCAGCGATGCGTGAATCTCACCTGAATGGAAGTCTCCGAAAATGTTATCTCTGGGAATCGTTCCAAGCAAAACACGATTATCGGAGACAAGAAGACAATAAGTAGCAATAGGAGGAGAAATAGGAGGAGAAACAGATAGCAGACAGAAGTACCAACGAAACACGAAACCTGCTTTCCTACTACCAAGTATATATGATCCTCATCCTTTGACGAAGGTCATCCAGGCGACTTGTATACTGCGGAACAAGCTGCACCTCAGATAGATCAACCTCCTCAAGAAACACCGGTCGGGGATGGCTAGCATCGCGATGCTCTTCGTTGACTGCTCCAAGATCGCCAGTGTCACCATCCTTTCGACATCGTGACTCAAGGAAGTTAAGGAAGACCGGATCAGGGAAACGTCGACGATTCCCTTGTAGTTGAAGAAGACGGAGATTCGGTAAAATGGCGTCCTTCCCTGGCTGCACAGTGAGGCCCTGGAAGAACTCGTTACCACATCGTCCACCGGTTACCAACCTCTCTACATGTGACACGGTTTCAAGAAACTGGAGAACTGGGCCAGTGTTGGCGGCGCGATACATAGCGTTCTGAATTTTGAGCGTAGTCAGAGATTTCAGAAGATGGGATGGTGGAAAAGAGGGAGTGCAGTTGCGCTGAAAACATATATCCAAAGTCGACAACGAAGGTAGGACGAGGGAGTTACTTTGGAAGAACTTCGTAGTCATCCCGGCGTCTGGATTATGTTCAGAAACGCGTAGGGATGTGACAGTAGGAAGAGTGGTCTGAGGGAGTTCTGATAAATTGAAGGCGGCCTTCCGACTCCCGCCCTGGAGCTCTAATGATTTCAAAGCTGTGAGCTTCTTCAGGCAATCCCAACCAGCTCTCGTAAATGAAATGCAAAGATATGTTTCAACCGTGGACCAGGGGAGGAGGAGAGAGTCGGACGTTTCATCACTGATCATGACCGTCCGAAGAGAACTTACTGTCCGGAACGTAGTAACCGGCGCGACAACAGCATCTCTCCGTGGTCTTGAGACTAACATTTCTTGGAGGCGGAGGAAGGAAGAGCCAGACAGTGCTTGAAGACATGAAAACGGTATAGAAACAGCGAGGCTTCTCCACCGCCGTGCACTGAGGTCTAGCAGCACGAAAGCTGGATGATCAGATATAGGTCGCTTCGACCACAACGCTACAAACAGATCCATGTTCATAGATCTTTCGAGAATGAGTGCGACTCGCGTCATGATTGTCCTCGCACTGAGTGCTTCATACTTTCGGAAGACGACTGTGAGACTCGTCCACAGTTGCGGAAGTGAAAGAGAAAGATCTCGCCACTTTCTGGAGACATATGATAATGTCCATGGACAATTGCGAAGATCAAGGGAATCAGACGATTCAAAGGCTCTTGGTACGCAATGCTGGAAGATCTCAATGAGGACGTCGTCGGGGATTGAACGCATAGGATGAAGAAGTTTTTTGGCATCTTCCATGCCAGATTGGGCAGTTTGTCGTTTTTGAATGAGGTATTCGAGAGCCTGGCGCACCTCAATGATCTGCTCGTTCAAGGCCGCTAGAGCAGAGTGCGATTCATTAACCAATTCACGTAAATCAGCACCCCCAATAGCGGATCATTAGAGCGTAGCAGGCTTTTGATGTGAGAAGATGACACTTTGAGTGATCCCAGGATTAGTACCATGATACCTATACTGTACGGAGCCACGATTGCACGCACGAGACTTTAGTGGCATTTGATGTTGTATGACCGAGTCAAAACGCCAATGCAGATGAGGTATTGAATTCAGCGCAGCTATGAGAGCTTTGAAGTTTGGGCTACTGGAGAGGTAGGTCGAAAGAGTTGTTGAAGGTGGTGGTGATGGTCCCCAATTAAGGTCGCACAAGGACCAGTTGAGCGGGAGGTCAGTCTAATTTTAAATTACAATACAAAGAAAATCACGTGCACCACTGACGCGACGTGACCGAGACGCGACGTCCACCGACACCAACGATTGAACCTGCCAACAAACTTAGGCAATCCGTCCATTCTGCTGAGTGCTCTGTCTATTTTACAATCTACAATATGCTATATCCAGAGCTCAGGACTGCGCCTTCACCCTCGCCTCAATCTCCCATGCATCGACCACAGATCTCAAAATCGCGTCGTCTATCCCTGAACAAGAATCGCGATGCTCTGGCCAAGCAGATGAATCATGTCCGCAGCCACATCCCAGACAAATAAGCTTGCCATCTTTGCTCTCGACCCAAGGTCCTGCGCCACCCTCGAGGGACGGAGACGAATAAGTAAACGTCTTAATGATAGCAAACGTTGGATCCTCGTTCGTACGTGAAGGGGTCACAAAGAACGTCCTCTTTTGCGAGTCCGTGAGGGTTTTCGAATTCAGTTTCGGAGGTGGAGTAGGTGCGCCGCTACTGGTCCAAAGTTTATAAACATCAGCGGCGAATGAAGAATAGCATCACTTACTGCAACCGTTTATCGATGTCCTGAATCGGTAGAACTTCGTGTATGGCGATGATCATTTGATACGGGTACAAGAATTGCCACTTGCATCCCCCCGAACCGTAAACTCCACAGAGACAAAGACGCGACCCGTGTCTTGTGATTTCGTTTGCCGTTGCCGATGTATCCGTGTAAGGGATATGTTGTGATGAAGTAAGTCGTGGAATGGGTGATGGAACCTCATGTAAGATTGCGGGCTTCCCTCGAAGTCTCCTTGGAGGATTCCTCATTCTATCCATGGTGGCCGAAGAAGAGTAAGATGTAGAGAGAAAGGAACCCTAGCTTTTAAAGAAAGAAGCATTTCATCCCAACACGTTGCGACCTGTCATCAAACATTGTTTCTGAAGAACAACAATCCAAACAAAAGAAGACCCCTTTTCATGGCGTTAAGGCGCTTCTAGGCAAAGGAAGACTAAATTTATATGAGTTATATTGGGAACTCTCCAAAGGACATGGGGTAACAGTGTTATACATAGAGCAAAAGAAGTCCGTTTAGAAGGCAGAAACTACGACAATCCTGAAAAAGGTTCTCTTCGTCAGAACAACTTCGAAAACCTGAACACAAACGTACCAATAACGCCACATGAAACTCTCGCTCCAGAGTTGCCATTGACAAGCGACAGAGGAGTTCCACCTTTGCCCAAGTCATCTGTACCGGCGTGAACAACAATCGCACGTCTGCAAATTTTCGTAAACATTCTTCTTCTCGTCTCGCGCAAGTAACGTACCCAACAATACTCAGCGGCCCATTGAGCGACATGATATCATCAGTTATATCCAAAGTCGCTACACCATTCGCATCGGTTTGGACATTTCCGAGGTCGCCTACATGCCTTTTGTCTTTGGGGTCCTGGAGACCGCCATGGGTGGTGTTGAAGGGATTCCAATGTTCCCCTGTAGAATCGCAGCCGCCGGTGAGGTTCCCGGAGGTGCTACGAAACGGTTAGGATAGCAAAGGGAAAGAGACGTTAAACGTACTGGACATGGAAGCCTCTTAGTGCGGAAGGATCAAGGCCTTCGATACGCCCCGTTATGTGAACGGGCCCGTCGACGCCGGATTGTTGAAATATAACAGTCCCTTTGACTTGACCTGGCCCGGTCATGACGGAGACAGCCTGTATATTGGTGGTCAGCATCGAAAGAGGAGTAGTTGATTGGACTGGGTACCTGGGAGACGAAAGAATCCGCGGATAAGACGGGGAGAGCGACTGCGAGTGCGAGTAATAGTGACTTGAACATCGTGGAAGGGTAGAAAAGATTATGGACCACGGATTTTTGGTCTATACTTATATGCCTCATGCGTGGGAAATGACATACATATGAGTCGTGATCGACACCGATTGCACCTAACGTGTCAGAGTCTCGGCGGGATGTTTCGACGACGTACAGCCATCTACTTCAACACAGGACCGGAAAGGGCTCACGGCTTCGTCGGGTGGGCGTACGCTGCCGCCACCGCTTTGCATCGATGCTGATATTGACGGTACCTGCTGAGGAAATAACCTTCAGCAGCTGACAGAACGTTTTAAGACTTGCCGTTTTATTTATAGGTGCATACCTGTTCAGACTTCGGCCGCACAGATATAGAACTGGACGAAGGGCGACCTTCCTCTCGAGTGTTGTTTCAGCTATCAATCCGTTGTAGTCATCTGGTACTAAACTGCACATGGACCCGTCTTTACACCATGACTGAAATGTGCCACTCCAGACGGTTCCGGTCATCTTTGCAATATCGTTCAAAGTCTTATACATTGGGCTGTATTCCGCAGCACGGTATCCGCGCCGACGAAAACACCATGACGCCATTGTCCATATGCTCGACTTTCGTTAGCCCTTGACCCATGGTCCGCCAAGTAGATGTGTATCAGTTGGAGATCAGTGAGTCAGCTTTGAGAGACGCGCAACCGAGGAGCCTGTATGAATCATAAAGTTCTGCATGCATTTATATATATGTATGTACCGAGTTCATCATGATTAAGGACTGTCCCCTGCAGGAGTCATGTACAATTTCCCATGTATTACTATAGTACATGCAAGCGCGGTCGCTATTAGTATTAATATAAAAACGGCGGACTGAAAGAGCTACTGCAAGCCCAGATTCAAGTTTACTCCTTGTTTATATATTTATAATTCCCCTAGGATCATTATTTCATGAGAAGAAAACTAAAGGCATAAATGAGCCACGAGAAATAGCCAAAAAATAGGAAAACTGACACGAAATTACAGATGCACAAAAAATCATAAGCGTCATAAAGGTTACATGAGTCGGCCCTTTCTATTTTCCTGGTGGTCGATGAACTTCAGAGAATCTCGACCGACAAACATATGACCTACGTTTGAATAGAGAGAGAACCGACTTCTTCTTCTTTGATTTCTGGCTCTCACCAGCCTGATCACTTCGCACTCCGCCCGAGTCTACTCCACGATCGGGGGTGGAGCTCGATGCCGTGGCTGTACCTTCCGGTATCACTGGAACGGTAGAAGCGGGCGTAGACCTGGTGGGCTTAGGGTTGGGGACAAAACCGCCCGTTCCATATCTCGACTGCAAAGAACCAAATGCAGCGGCGTAATCTTTCTTTGGGCCGAGAGGGGGGTTTAATGGGGAGGTCGACGTGACAGTGGTGGTCGACTGTAGAGTGGTAGTAGACGCGGATGGGTGTTGTGTTTCTGCCATTGTAGTGTGCTTTGAATGGCCAACTCTGAGCGTAGTAAAGTTCTTATATACTTATCCACCACAAGGCGCCAAGCCTAGGACGTGAGTCAGAGCCATATTCACACGCACATGGGTGTGTTTGTTGTTCCTGTTGGTCACCGGAGAGAGTAAACATTCAATTTTAAATTAACGCGCATTGATGGCGCAGCCTAAAAAATGAGGGTGTTCCTAAAGCCTTGATCATAACAAAATCTGTCGACCGACCTTTCACATTTCAAACCTAGTCCTCTGAAACAATAGTAGTAGGACCTACTTGCAAAATATGGGAGTAGAATGGTAAGACCTCTATGGCATACTCACAGCTTTTAAGAGGCAACGACGGGTGGATGAACCAGCCGAGAGGATGATGGCAAGATAAAAATAGATGTCATCACAATGCACGATCAACCCAATCGGGCCGCACCGAGGTATTGTGTGTAGCGGACATCATTGGTTCCTCAGAGCCCCACTGGTCGCACCGTCAGCGGCTTCACTGCTGCAAAAGAAGAGACATGAACGTCATCGACAGCTGAATTTACCCATGTTGTAACGTTAGGAAGGAAGGTGCTTTTATTAGTCGTAGGTGCTCCTGAACAGAAACGTAACGACGTCCGCAAACCGCCGTTGAAACCCGATCACCCAGAGAGTCGGTTTACAAGCGTGCTGGCAAGGCGCTGCTAGGTTGTGGTGCACAAGCAGTCTAAAAAAGTAAAGGGTTCAGCGTGAACGTGATGTATACTACCGACCATTGGTTTTGAGATACAGTGCACCCGGTTCGGGAGTTGGCAGGCGCGAGCAGATTTGGCTCGGAATGTGCAGAGACAGGGATCGGAACTGGTAGCCGCACTGCGCAGTACTATGTGGTCAGGACTCAGGATATGAATGAATGTTCAACGAATTTGTGTACCTCTCACCTATGTTCCTTAGAACTTTGACCCTTATCTTCATGAATGTGTTCCAATATCATGATAGAAATCCTTAGGTAATTCATTGAGTAGAGCAAGTGTCGGGCGATGGCCGAGATGCAGCCTGAGGGGTCACTAAATCAGGGCAAAATTCCGTCACAGTGAATGTCACGGTCGAATTGGAAGTCCGACATTGCCGGCTACCGGCTCGCCTTGCCGACGAGGCAACGCCCTGCATCGTCGCCGAAAGACGGCAGAGCGGACACTGAAACCGTCATGTTCTGTAACGTTTTGAGTCTGAAAGCAAAGTACTTGTCTCTCATTTTTCGTGCATCCCTCAAACGATAGGTCTGGATTTTTTTTCTTTTGAACTCTTACGATCCGCCTTGTTTTTACCCCCCAGCCATTCTGAGGCTGTCGATCACTACTGCTTAATGTGAAACCGGAGGTAACAGCCTACAGGCCTTACAAAGGCCAATTACGATCAGTCTTGCTGCCTCGCAAGGCTTTCTCTCAGCCTACTGGTAAAACTGCTCCGTTGCATTAAAGATATGCATTCACTGAGCCATCAGAAAAAATTCCGAACGTGCTTGAAACAGCGGAACGGAACGGCACAAATGACAAGGCGTCTGCCAAACAAACAAAAGGTTAATTCCCCTCCGTTCTCCCTTTTCTTCTTACCACCATCTCCCTTTCGCAATGTCAGAGTCTTACGTCGTCTCCTCCATACGATCCGTTCTCTCGTCGCGCTCACCGTCCTCGAAGATGTTGACTGAAGGGCTGTCAATGGAGAGGGCTGCACATCGCGAAGACTGGATTGCTGGTGAACTCGTCGGCTCTGCCTTGTGATCCTTTGGAATTTTCCGTCTATCGACGTCATACGCGTATCTATTGAGACGTAAACCCTGCAGTAGGGAGTTAAAGCAGCTGCAGAAGTTGCTAGCATCCTGACAAAGGATGCTCTCCCGAGTCTAAGGAATTATTGTGTGGACGGCATTGCCAGCATCACTTGCTTCATCAGCACACACTGGCATGTGAGCCTTCGAGTCTGCAGACTGCCATCTATGGTCACTGGCCTAAGTGGCGGCTCGTTGGTTTCGTCAGTGGTCTCCGCCTCGGCTAAGCTCCGTTTGCGATGAGTATATCCTATGTGCGTGCCCGGGCACAATATGGATTCAGCGCTTATGGGATGGCCAGGCGGAATGTTGCTCGGCGGTGCTGGTTAGGCGTACGAGGATGGCAAGCTCCATTGTTTTTCGCGTGGTGGCCAATTTTTTCCAATCCGGCTCTTCGTGAGTCGTTGCTGCGTCGGTAGCCGGTGACTCGTGCGTCTCTTTTTCTCAATCAGCCTTTCTGCAGCTCATCATCGACAGTTCCTCAAAGTGTCATTGGGTCGATAAACCCAACATTTCTTTTCGAAGATCTTTGCGCATATGTCCACGTTATCACCAGATTCGTGTCTATACTGCACTTTTTTTCATATTCTCAAATTTAGAGCAGAGGAATCATTTAGCGGTATCGCTACATACTCTCATCGATGTCATTAAATTAGACCTCTTTCTCTATCGACTACCTTGGTACTTTAGACTGCAGCGTCGCGGTTTGAGGATGCGCAAAATGTCCCGCAACTGCACCCAGGATGAAAATGCGTTAAACTTCGTCCGATGAGTCTCGCAGTCTCGCCTTTCCTATGGGGCTCCCGAAGGGTACCATCTCAATCCGCCTCCATCTACCTGGTGAAGTGTCTGTCCTTACAGAGGCGGCTGAGATTCATGCGCTCGGCGTTCCAGCCAAAACTGCCTTTGACAAAGAGCTCTGCGCATCGCCAAGAGCTTCTCGATGTCGCAATCGATATAGTTCGTCAGCAGCGAGTCCGTCCAGAAGGTCGAACCGACTCTGACCTGCCTTGTAATCTGATGCTACAATGTCAGTTCGCGTCATATGATCATTCGGCAGGTTTACTTTCGTTCAGAACACTGGAGACTGTATCTTTGGATGGATGCGAGATCACCGAGGTTAGCGAAGAGTTGGATTCAACAATTGCACTGCCTTCTTTGCTGCACACGCGGTTATCCTATCTCTCTGTTTCTTTATCGTTATGTTCGGTGCTGATAAAAAAGCCACTGCGGGACTATTTCCGCTTTGGCGAGATTGTTGAGAACATCTGGCAAAGCGCCTAAGAGAGTGAGCATCGTGTTTCCCTGTGTTCTCCTAGACATTTATGGTGTGTGGTATTCCATCGTGATATTTACTATCTCTGACTCGCCATTGAAGACCTAGATCGTGATGAATGTTGCCGTAGCGTCGACCGGTGTGCGACTACAATTCTTGTAAATCTCAGTTTATGCAGCCATTTACTAGGACCAATGTCACCCAACATAGGTATTACGCAGCGTTATTTCGGTGATGATAGAGAAAATTTCGATAGGTGTCCCTCTTCATACTGCGGTCGATGGTTATTGACAGGGGTGCTCCTCCGCAGTGGAAACTACCCCAAGCCTTAAAAGTAGCAGAGACGAGTTTAAGAACGGCTCATTGAAGTGATATCGATACAGATTGTCATAGCACAAGGCTAAGCAGCCGCACTGCCGATGAACCGTGGCTAGCGGCATCCAGCCGACGTTCATGTCAGACGGTCGAAACTCGACGAAACAGATGGAAGCCAGTGCGTCGTCCACACAGCATGGATGTGCGGGAATCATAGCTATCTATGGCTAGCAAAAGCTATA